>LNAC01000099.1:2450217-2487121 GCA_002007465.1 Ailurus styani
AAAAAAAAAAAAAAAAAAGAAAGAGGAAAAATGATACATTATGTAAAGAAAAGCAAAATAAAGATGACACCAGACTTCTCCTCAGGAATAATACAATGTAGAATATATAAATATATAAGCAATATTTTGTTTTTTAACACTGAAAGGAAAAAAAGCGTCAATCTAGAATTTTACACTCAGTGGGAATATCTTTCATAAACAAAGACCAAATAAAGACTTTTTCAGATATACAAAGCTGAAAGAATTTATCATTAGCAAATCTACACTACAACAAATCTTAAAAGAAGTCTTTCCTGCAGAAGGAAAATGACACCAGCGAGAAATACAAATCTGTACAAATTAATGAAGAGCACCAAAAGGACATTTACATGAGAAAATATATAAGGCATTTTTCTTATGATTTATATCTCTTAAAAGATAGTTGCTTGCTCAAACAACAGTAACAATGTGTTGTGGGGTTTATAACATAAAAAATTGAAACACATGAAACTAATAACAAAGGCTAGCAGAAAAGGGAGGACACTATTGTAAGATTCTTAAACTATTCACGACTTAGTATACTATCACTTGAAGTTAAACTATAATAAGCTAAAGAAGTGTAAGCCCCACAAACCCTATAACAAACATGAAAATAAAACAAGTTGTAGCTAATACAGCAACAAAGAAAATAAAATAGTATCAAAGTACTTGCTCTCCAATGTTCAAAGCAGCATTATTCTCAATGGCCAAAAAATGGAAACAACCCACCTGTTACCAACAGATGGATGGATAAACAAATTTTGGTAGATACATACAATAGAATATCATTCATTTTAAAAAGGAATAAAATTCAGATACATGCTATAACATGGATGAACCTAGAAAATTTTACACGGGGCGCCTGGGTGGCTCAGTGGGTTAAAGCCTCTGCTTTCGGCTCAGGTTATGATCTCAGGGTCCTGGGATCGAGGCCCGCATCGGGCTCCCTGCTCAGTGGGGAGCCTGCTTCCCCCCCTCTCTCTCTGCCTGCCTCTCTGCCTCCTTGTGATCTCTCTCCCTCTGTGAAATAAATAAATAAAATCTTTAAAAAAAAAAAATTTTACACGAAGTGAGATGATCCAGAAACGAAAGGCTAACTACTGTATGATTCCACTTATATGAGATACCAAGAATAGGCCAATTTGTAAAGACAAAAAAGTATAATAGGCTTTTACCAAGGGCTGGGGGGAAAGGGGCATGGGAAATTATTGCTTAAATGGTACAGAGTTCTTGTTAGAGATGATGAAGAAGTTCTGGAAATGGGTAATGAGGATGGTTGCACAACATTGTGCATATACTTAATGTCACTGCATTGTACACTTAAAAATTGTTTTAAAAATGGGGCTCATGGCTGGTGCAGTCAGTAGAACATGTGACTTTTGATCTCAGGGTCATGGATTTGAACCCGTGTTGGGAGTAGAGATTACCTTAAAAAATGGCTAAAAATGGTAAGATTTATGTTATGATATTGTATCACCATGAAAAATATATGGGAAAAAATGGTATAAAAATTCAACTAAAAGGCTTTCATTTAGAGCCTATGGATTTTCCCTTATTTATGGTTTTAATCCTTCTCAGTTACTCTTTGAAATGGTTTATCTTTCAATTTACAGAAATAACTTTTTCCTTCTTTTTTTTTTTAAAGATTTTATTTATTTATTTGAGAGAGAGAGACGGAGGAGGAGCAGAGGGAGAGGGACAAGCAAACTGTGCTGAGTGGAGAGCCTGATGTGGGCCGCAATCCCAGGACCCCAAGACCATGACCTGAGCCAAAATCAAGAGTCAGATGCTCAACAGACTGAGCTACTCAGAGAACCCTGATTTTTTCCTTCTAATATCACATTCTGTGATGCTTATTCATCTACATCACAGCAAGGGACAATGTGCTCCTTTGATCATAATCCATGCTAAACTCAGCTAAGGCCAGGAAGTGGATTCCTGGATCATAAATCTTAAAGCTCAACCCTTTCAGGATAGGTGCCCCTTAAGGTCTTGTTTTCTCAAAAACAGTATATTCCTCCTTGAAGATCAAAATCACAGCCCACTGTCCCTCCTCCTGTGGATCCACCCACCAGGAGTCAGGTAGATGCTCCTTTATCATCTTCCAAATAAAATATTTCCAGTGCTACCTCCTTACCCAAATAATCGTGTCACCAGGTCTCCTCTCCAGTCTTCAGAGTAGTTAACCTCGGTTTTCCAGAGAACTTGTTGCCCACACCTCATAAAAGAGCTAATTCAGTGATTTAGAATTCAGTTCCCCTCTTAAGAGAGGCTGAAGTGATTTTTTGACACTCTCTTGACAAAGAACACACTCTCTCTCTCTCTCTCTCTCTCTCTCTCTCTCTCTCTCTCACACACACACACACACACACACACACACACACACACACACACCCTAAATCCAGTTTGGAAAAGGGCAATCTTCTGTGCTGAAAATACTTTCAGGTCCTCATTAGTCATGAAAAGAAGAGGTATGCAAATACATACTCTTTCTATAACAGGTTATAATGCCTTAAAACTAAAACCAAACTGATAACAGTAGTAGCAACTAATGTGGCGCCTGGGTGGCACAGTTGGCTGAGCACCCAACTCTTGATTTTGGCTCCAGTCATGATCTCAGGGTTGTGAGATCAAGCCCTGAGTTGGGCTCCAAGGTCAGGGGAGTCTGCTTGAGATTCTCTCCCTCTGACCATTCCCCTGCTCTCTCTATATATAAAATAATCAATCTTTAAATAAAATAAAAATAATAACAATTAATATGAACCGAATCTTATTATGTTCTTCATCTAATATAGTGCACAGGTTACCAAAACCAAACCAAAATTAATAATAATAACAATAATAAAAGCAGAAGCAGCAATAATAGCTAACATAAACTGAATGTCTACTATGTTCTGGGCATCATGCAAAACACTTTATTTGTATTGTCCCACTTACTCCTCATTATCATAATTCTATTGTAAGTAATTATTATTATGGTCATTTCATATGACAAACTTAAGCCCAAAGGGCACATAGCTGAAAATCTTAGGATTGAATGCCTGAATTATAAATTACTGTACAAGAATTTACCTCGAATAATTCAACTCAGCTGCTAATTAATGTATTGCATTCTAGAAGCAAGATAGTAGCAGTTGTTTACCCTCGTATAGTAACTATAAGTATGCCTATTTATTTCAACCAATATTTATAGAGTGACTGCCATGTGCCAGGCACTGCACTAGACACTAGGGATACAAAGGTTAGTCTTGGTCCTTGCCAAAGAACTCATAGCCTGATGGGAGGATTTTTTTTTAAGGCAATAAAAAAATAATTTTAAAAAAACCCGAGGGCGCCTGGGTGGCTCAGTGGGTTAAAGCCTCTGCTTTCGGCTCAGGTCATGATCTCAGGGTCCTGGGATCGAGGCCCGCATCGGGCTCTCTGCTCAGCAGGGAGCCTGTTTCCCCCTCTCTCTCTGCCTGCCTCTCTGCCTCCTTGCGATCTCTCTCCCTCTGTGAAATAAATAAATAAAATCTTTAAAAAAAAAAAAAAACAAAAAAAAAAACCCGAAAAGGCAATAAGGTCAAAAGTATGTCACAGGAATATAGAATAGTACAGAGAAGGAAATGATTCACATTCTGAAAGTTTTTTATCTCCAAAAAATTAACAAAAAAAATTAACAGTAAGTTATACATTAGCTGGAAGAACAGAAGAATGAGAATAAATGAATAAGAGTGTGAGCAAACGTGTGAGGAAAAGTACATAAAACTGAATCTTGATGTTTTTATATCTTTTCAGCTTTTTAATATAGGTTTCTGGATTTAATTTAAAGCATGCAAATGGTTGTAATAAATGAGTCAATAAATGACTACTGTTACTTTACTTTTTAAAGAGTTTTTAATTTGTGAGCTTTACTTCACTTTATTTCACCTTTTTTCTTTACACTTGGAAAATCCTAACTATTGAACCAATGTACTCAAACCTGGAAGTACTTAATCCTTAGCAGCTACCCAAATTGCAGGCAGAGTACACGGTGAATGTTCAGTCTCTATGAATAACAATACCACTCAGTTCATTAAAATTTCTCTAAGTTTTAGTGGAGAAAAATTTATATGCATTTTTCTTTTCCAGTTCTGCTGGTTTTCCTCCTTAGGGTGAATAGTCTATAAAATCAACAAAGAAGAGACAACTATGCCCCATAAGACACAGAATGGATTATTATAATTCAGATCACAAACTATACTTTTTTTTTTTTAAGAGAGACTATGAGAGTGGAGAAGGGGCAGTGGGAGAGGGAGAGAGAGAGAATCTTAAACAAACTCCACACCAGCACAGATCCTGATGCCAGGATCAATCTCATGACCCTGAGATCATGACCTGAGCCAAAAATCAAACACTGGATGCTTAACTGACTGAGCCACCTAGGCACCCCACAAGCCATGTTTTTTTAAATTCTGTAGAAGGAAATTCTTTTTTTAAAAAAAATTTATTTATGTATTTATTTGAGAGAGAGAAAACTGAGGGAGAGAGAATCTTTAAGCAGACTGCATTAAGTGTGGAGCCCAACACAGGATTCGATCCCACAAACCCTGAGATCATGACCTAAGCAGAAACCAGGAGTCCAGTGCTTAACTGACTACACCATCCAGGCACCCCAGCAGAAGGAAATTCTAAATGGGCCAGAGAATCAAGAAAGTTGGTTAAATAAAACAGTCCTAATTTATCATATTTGATGGTTTTTAAAAAAAGTAATTACTGGTGTGCCTGGGTGGCTCAATAGGTTAAGTCTCTGCCTTCGGCTCAGGTCATGATCTCAGGGTCCTGGGATCAAGCCCCGAATAGGGCTCTCTGCCTAGCAGGGAGCCTGCTTCTTCCTCTCCCTCTCCCTGCCTCTCTGCCTACTTGTGATCTCTCTCTCTGTCAAATAAATAAATAAAATCTCTTAAAATAAGTAAATAAATAAATTTTAAAAAAGAAATTAGTAGTAGTCATTGCCACCAGGTACTTTTTTTTTTTTCAAAGATTTTATTTATTTATTTGATAGAGATAGACACAGCGAGAGAGGGAACACAAGCAGGGGGAGTGGGAGAGGGAGAAGCAGGCTTCCCGCCAAGGAGGGAGCCCAATGTGGGGCTTGATCCCGGGACTCTGGGATCATGACCTGAGCCAAAGGCAGACGCTTAACGACTGAGCCACCCAGGCGCTCACCAGGTACTTTTGAAAAACAATGTTTTGTTATGTATTTATGTAGTCATTCATTCTTTCATTTACTCATTTTTTTAAATAACTTTTTCTTGAAGGCTAATTTTGTGCCAAATTTTCTAAGTGCTGAGGCTATGGCATGGAACAAAATGATGGTTCTGACCATAGAACTTACATTCTTGTTAGAGAGATAAATAATAGCCATATTATAATGTCATATGGTGGTATGCACTAAGGAAAAAATAGTAATGCATGACAAGGAGCATAGAGGGGGCTGAGGACTCACAAATACAACAACAGATACAGATACAGATATAACGTCACATGAATAAAAACCCAAAGGAAGTAACAGAGCAATTCATGTAGATATTCCACAAGAAGGAACAGCCAGTGCAAAGGCTCTGAGGTAGGAGTGTATCAGGCTCACTCACAGAAGCAGAGAAAAGCCAATATGGCAGGAGGGAAGGGAGTGACAGAAAGAGTATTAAGACAAAAGTTGTAAGATGGCAAGGGGGCTGGGAGACAAACACAGAGTGCCTGTGGGCCATTTTAAGAACCTTGGCTTTTATTCTGAGATAGAAGTCATTAGACAGTCCCGAAGGAACAACCAGTCAGAAGAACCAAGAGAGTAGTTTTCCTGTAAAGTGAAGAAAGTGAGTTGCTTCAAGAGGGAGAGATCAACTGTATCCAGTCATCAAGTAAGTTGAGGACTGAGAATTAACCATTGAAGTTGACAAGAAGGGGCTCAGTAGTGACACTGACAAGAACTTTGTGAATGGCATGGTAAGAGCAAAAATCTGGAGTTCAAGCACGAAAGGGAAGAATAAGAATCAGAGACATTTTCAAAGAGGTATGCTATAAAAGAGGTAAGGCAATATCAAAAGGGAGATACAGGGTCAACAGAGGTTTTTTACTTTTTTTTATAAGTAGGAGAAATTATAACTGGTTGACATGTTTCATTCATTACAAATCAAAGATTAGAATTTTTTTTTAAGATTTTATCTATTTATTTGACAGAGAGACAGGAAGAGAGGGAACACAAGCAGGGGAAGTGGAAGAGGGAGAAGCAGGCTTCCCTCTGAGCAGGGAGCCCGATATGGGTCTTGATCCCAGGACCCCAGGATCATGACCTGAGCCATAGGCAGACACTTAACGACTGAGCCACCCAGGTGCCCCACAGATTAGAACTCTTCAGTAACAACATAGATTGAGATGAATTTGCTTGTGTTTTCAGAATTATTTTGATGTGCTGATGTGACTCATTCATCACTTAGCATTCTATTGGTTTACAGATTTTGTACTTCATAACATAAGAGACATATATTCTATTGGTCGTTTCTAAACCTTTTAATATGTTGTCTGCTCTGGAATCATCAATTAAGACCTGAAAATTAGAGCTGTGCTCTGTGTGCGTGTGTACGTGTGGGAGAACAAGACAGAGACAGAGACAGAAACAGCGAGTTGGAAAGCAAACTGTATATTACCTAAAATTTGATGTTTATAATCCATTTTGGCCAATCTTCTAAAAAAGAAATTCATCAAGCAGGAGAGTAGTTCACCCAGAAAATTAGATTAAAGTTTTCTTTTGCTTGCAATAATTTATGCCCTTTAATCTCCTTGATCTTTCCGAATTAACACCCTCCAAAATTAAATTTACGTTAGACATGCATAATTTCTAAGATTTGATCCTAGTCATTTCCTGTGCAGATTTTTCAAAGATATCAATGAAATCTGTGTTAGTGGATCAGTTGCACGACCAGACCATCCTAAAAGACTAATAAGTTTCAACTGAATAGAATTAATTTAAGTTTAGAGAAATATATTGAGCAATGTGAATCTTAAATGTGCTTTTTTCTTTCATATATATAATTATATGTGGAATTAAAACAGTGCCTATGTGGATTTTGTTCAGCTTGATGTTTGGCACTTTTTTGCTGGTCTGAGGTGTATTTGCACACTGTTGTTCAGGGGCTAGGGTTTTAAGAAAAGCCATTGTAAGTTTTCTCTTTAAAAATCATGTTATATATGCAATTTTTACCCATTGACATTCTTAAATTCTTTTGTCTTTTTATTAAAGAAAAAGTGTTAGGATGAGTAACTGGAAAAAATTGATTTTTATTCCTTATTATAGAGTAAGAGAGAATTAGAACAAGCCCTCCCATCTTTCTTTTGCAAGAATTAGAGAAGCATTTCAGGACCTTTGTCTTATTTCATTTTCATTTCTCATTATCAGTGATATAGACATTGAGATACTGTTGGGTGCTTAACTGCTTTTAGATGATAATGGTGATGATGGTGATTACGGTCATAGCAAATGTGCAACTGGACTTCTCTTGCATAACTGGGTTAAGGGTGGTATTTTCCTGCAAAATACAGAAAGTAAGAACTTGTCTTATACACCTAACCCTGAAATTCAGGGACTTCATCCAGTGTCAAAAAGTAGCTGCGAGGCATTCTGTATGGCCCAGAAAAGCTACTCACAGGGCATTCTTGCCCAGTATGGACCTAGAAGGAGAATAAAACTTAAAAAAGAAAGTTCGATTAATTTTTTACCTATACCGTGTCACACAAACAGCTGGTTACGTTTCAGAATGTAAATGTTTTTTTTACCTAAAACTCATCCCTTTCTTTTTCTTTTTCTTTTCTTTTTTTTTTCTTTTACTTGCCCCAGGGGTACAGGTCTGTGAATCATCAGGCTTACACCTTTCACAGCACTCACCATAGCACAAACCCTCCCCAGTGTCCATAATAATCCCTTTCTTCTATTCTTAAAGATCATTAGAATAAAATAATCACTCAATAGATCTCGTTGGATGAACCCCAACACTGTTACTACTACATTCATATTGGTGTTGTGACATATAGGTAAACTATTTCTAGAAATAGGCTATTATTTGTATATATAAGCTATTATTTACATATATAAGTTTTTACCTCTAAATATGTTTATATATATATAGCTAAATATGGGGAAAAAGATTTTGAGTTTAAAAATTAGCCACCAAGGTTTGTAGATTCAGTTTCAACCCCACCACATACTGTGACCTTGAGCAAATTAGTTAACCTCCTGGTGACTTAATTTATACATCTACAGAAGAGTAAATTACCACCTACATTATTTACAGAGAGGATGAAGATTTACTTAACATAGTAATTAGTAGGACTCTATTATTTTGGTAAAATTCTAGCTCAGCTGGAAATCTGCACAGATTTAATTTATGGCAAATCTTAATGCAGAAATAACTACTAATGTATTTTTTTTAAAAGGAACTATCCAACTGTAAAATTGGCAAAATGTTTCCCTTGGGCTAGACAAATGAGTTTACTTTGTTGAAGCAAATCAGCTCATTGGATCAGACTACAGGACTAAAGAGTTCAAGGTCATAAGAGTAGCTCCCATATTGCTTAGATAATTTCACAAACAAAAAAACTGTCTGAGCCATAACTTCATTTGCATCCCTGATCACATCTTCATCCATTGCTCTATAGTAAATGGCATAGATCACCAAGGAATTGGTCCTAAGAATGTAGATAACTCAGTAATATCTCTATCCCCACTACTGAAATAAGTAATGCAATACCCAAATCTTGTTAGTTGCTTAAGTTCATAAGATCACTTTTGTTTCATTACTAAAAAGTAGGCCTCAAGCACATAGAAGTTTTCGGGATGCCTGGCTGGCTCAGTTGGTAAAGCATGACCCTCTTAATCTCAGGGTCATGAATAAAAGTCCCATGTTGGTCATAGAGTTTACCTTAAAAAAATAGTCTACAAGAACATAGAGGTTTTTGTCTGTTTTCTGTCATATGTCTGGCTTCTAGAACAATGCCTGGTACAAAACAAACAATAAGTATCTATCGAATGAATGAGTTACTCTCACTCAGAAATTTGAGCTCTCTTCCTTGCCATTTTCAAAGAAACTATAGGACTATCCAGAAGACAATTTTAAAAACCTCTTTCATTATTATTATTATTATTATTATTATTATTATTATTATTATTATTATTTTATGTCTTGCAGTCAAATTGACATATACATTGAACATATTTATAAATATGTTCAAAACAATTAAAGAACATCTTGCCTCTGCCTTCATCTCTATTCATCATGACATCTACTAACTGGTTGCCACTTAAAACAGTTTGCCCAAAGCCTTCCAAATTTATACCTGTCAGCCTAACATAATTACTATGCCCAAGAAGTCCTGCTTGGGACCAAAATATATGTTTAACTCTAACTACTGAACTAACTATATACCAGAACATAAGGAACCCATCCCATTACAAACTGACTCTTAGTAAAGCTAAAACAAAATCTGGAAGTAATCTATTAAACATCTAATAATGAAGACCAAAATGGACGGCAGTATAGTAAAAAGAATATTAAATTGGAAGTTAACAAACCTGAAATATAGTCTAAACTGTGCTCCCTCACTAGCTGGGTGACTTCGGAATGAAATGTTTAAATGGGCCTTACTTTACTCCCTGAAGAGAGCCATTGACTTAAACTAGAAAATCCTAAGAGGACTTCCAGCTCTGTTATTTTATAAATCTTCAGTTTATTTAGTGTTCTTTCTCCTTTATTTTAATTATTTGTTAGAATGTGAGTTTTGGCTCATTGGTTTAATTTCCCAATGATTAAATGACTTCTGAGATCCCTTCCATCCAACCCTAAAAATGTAATTAGACTTGAAAGTGTAGGTCTGCTATAGTCTATAGTAAGCAAGTGAAAATTGTGACTTGATGTAATGTGAAGGAAATGACTAAACCATAATTTGTAAGTATAGAGGACTTTTGAAGAGGAAGATAAATCTGGGTAGGACACTGCAGTATTGGGGCAGCTAGAAAAATGTTTAGGTTCTCTAAGAGCAAGTAGCAAGGAGAAGAGAAGGAGTCAGAAGTAAAGAGAAGGAAGGGTCTCTGGCTGACTCAGGTGGAAGAGCACCTGGCTTTTGATCTTGGGATTGTGAGTTTGAGCCCTATGTTAGGTATAGAGATTACTTTAAAACAAAACAAAACAAAACAAAACAAAACAAAAACAGTTAAGAGAAGGCGCATAAAGGGAAATTGCCAGAATTTCTTTAGATATAGTTTACCCCATCATCTTTACCTGGAGGCCAAACCAGTCATTCATTAAAAACATATACTATGAGTTAGCTCCCTTTCCATTTATGCACTGTGTCCCACCCATTGATGACTGTGGTGATTTTTTTAAAGTTTGTTTGTTTGTTTGTTTAAGTAATCTCTGTCCCCAATGTGGGGCAGAAACTCACAACCCCAAGATCAAGAGTCACATGTTCTTCTGACTGAGCCAGCTGGGTGCCTGATTGTGGCAATTTTAAAACATGTCCACAAATTTTCAAATTCTCCTTCCTTGAAGAGGTGAGACTTATTCTTCCTCTTTTGAGGGTAGGCTGGACTTGATGACTAGCTTCTAATAAATAGATCATGATAGAAGTGATGGGGTATGACTACCAAGACCAGATCATAAAAGGCACTGTGATTTCCTCCTTGATCTCTCTGAATAACTTTCTGGGGCGGGCGCCTGGGTGGCTCAGTGGGTTAAAGCCTCTACCTTTGGCTCGGGTCATGATCTCAGGATCCTGGGATGGAGCCCCGCATTGGGCTCCCTGCTCAGTGGGAAGCCCGCTTCCTCCTCTCTCTCCACCTGCCTCTCTGCCTACTTGTGATCTGATCTCTCTCTCTGTGTCAAATAAATAAATAAAATCTTAAAAAAAAAAAAACTTTCTGGGGGGACCAGCTGCCATCTTCTAAAGATACTCAAGGAACCCTCTGCAGAGTTGCATGTGGCCTCCTGCCAATAGCTATAGGAATGGAGCCCTCATGCTAAGAGCCAAGTAATGAGCCATCCTGGAAATAGATTCTCCAGGCCAGGTTAAGCCTTCAGATGACTGCAGGTCCCACCAATATCCTGACTCAACGTCATGAGAGACCTCTAGCTAGAATCACTATGAACTAATATGCTTCTGAATTTCTGACCCACAGAAACTTGAAATGACAAATATTTATTGTTTTAAGCAGCTAAGTTTTGGGGTAATTGGTTACAAAACAATATAGAACAAAATAGTGATCCATTGAACTAGGGGCACCTGGGTGGCTCAGTCGTTAAACGTCTGCCTTCAGCTCGGGTCATGATTCTGGGGTCCTGGGATCGAGCCCTGCATCAGGCTCCCTGCTTGTCAGGAAGCCTGCTTCTCCCTCTCCCACTCCCCCTGCTTGTGTTCCCTCTCTTGTTGTGTCTCTGTCTGTCCAATTAATAAATGAAGTCTTAAAAAAAATGAAAAAGAACTAAAACAGTGATCTATTGAACTAAAAAAGTGAACACCCTCAGGAGAAGTGGGATGGGGTTGAGGGGAATGATTGATATCAGATGCTAAGTATGAGAAAAGAGTCTAATTAAACTATCTACATGGGAGAGGAATCTGTCCTCTAAGAGTGAGATTCTGGTGGACACTGAGGGCTTTTTTTTTGAACATAATGCCACTAACCTTCTCTATGGGAGATGTATTCTGAATCTTTCCAAGTGAAACAACATGATGTCTAGGCTTTGTCTTAAAATACTTTAGGAAAAAAAACAACCTGGGAGTAGGGGATAGATGAAGCAAGATACAAAAATACTGGTAATGGTTGAAGTTGAAAATTAATACACAGAGTTTCATTATTCAATCTTCTCAACTTCTGTGTATGTTCAAAAATTTCCACAATAAAATGTTTTAAAATTTAAAAAATATGTCATTACACTTTGACTCTAATGCTTTATAGCAAATATACATTTCAGAACTATTTTAATTAAACTCCAAATGTATTTCAAATATAATTTCAGGTCCTTAAACAGTAAAAATAAATAAGCATGCTTTTTAGCCTCATCCACCTGCAGGTGAAGAGGTGGGGCATTTGCCACACAGAACCCCAGGACTCCTAGGCCTTGTTCACTTCCTCACTACCCTCAACACCACCACCCTCGAAGCAGTGGGAAGGTGTGTATGCTGAGCCTATCTGAGGGAATCTGAGGGGGTGCTCTGGGTCAAATTATGTCCCCCAGGAAGAGATATTCAAGGCTGAACCCCTGAATCTAGAAATACAGTCTTTGAGATGTAATCAAGTTAAAATGTAGGGTAACTTTTAAAAGAGAAAAAATTAGACACACAGAGAAGACCACGATTATGGAGGCAGATATTGGAGTGATACAGCTACAAGCAGAGGAATGCCAGGGATTCCAAGCAACCACCAGGAGATAGGAGAGAAACAGGTTCTCCCTCAGGGAAACTGAGGGTTCCTCTGAGCCTTCAGAAGGAACCAACCCTGCTGACACCTTGATTTCAAACTCCTTGCCTCCAGAAATGTGAGAGAATAAATTTTTGTTGTTTAATTCATTGAGTTTGTGGTTCCTTGTTCCAGCAGCCCTAAGAAACATAAGCTGGAAGCATCAAAGCAACTTCCTGGTCTCTTGGATTCCCCTCCCACAAACGAGCCTAGAAATACCACTTGGCAGTATAAAAATAGAGAATTTTTTTACTGTTGATAAACCCTCACAGGGCAAAGTCCACATCACCAGCCCAGTCTCCTTACCCCTGCCTTTCTCAGGCCGTTCTTACTGCCTTCACAGATTTCTCTGAGAGCAGGATGTGGTTTGCCCCACTTCCCCCCTTCTTGGAACCAGTGTCTAATACATACTTGTTTTGAAGGGTTTTACTATTGCTATTGCACAGAAATAGGGCTTTTACATGATTAAAAAGTATCATATAATCATAGAAATCTCCAAAACATTGAAATAGTGATATATGCAGTTTTCATTAAGATGTCACTGAAGTTTGGCCTGTCATTGTCACATGGTAATGGTGCATCAAGGATGACTATTATTTTTTCCAGAATTACTTCATAAGCCACTTCTGAATGTGGAGCTTGTATCAGGCCCCTGACTATAGAAAGATAAAAAGATACAGTCTTCTTCAAAGATTATACTTCAGAAAGGACAAAATTCTCTAAGTAAGTAAGAGAAACAGGTATTAAGATTTAAAAGTATACATGTAGGGGCTCCTGGGTGGCTCAGTTGGTTGAGTGTCTGACTCTTGGTTTCCGCTCAGGTCATGAGCTCAAGCCCCGCATCAGGCTCCACACTCAGTATGGGATCTGCTTGAGATTCTCTCTCCCTTTGCCCCTTCCACACCCTCTAACCCCCAGTCATGTGCATGCTCTCTCTCTAAAAAAAAAAAAAAAAAAAAAAGAAAAGTATATGAAAAAGTAGATCTAGCACAGGCTCTGGAGCCAGAATGTCAGGGTTTGAGTCATAGCTCCATCCGTAACTCAGTAGGTGACCTCGGGCAAATTAACTAACTTCTCTGTTTCTGTTCCCACAAATGTGAAATGTTAGAAAAATTAACTCAGTTATTTCATGTAAAGTGCTTAGAAGAGAGACTGACCCATAATAAATAGTAATATTAAAAGAGAGGGAAGGGGAACATAAGAAGAAGAGAGCAAGAAAGAGCACCCCAAGGGAAGAGAGCCAAGGAAAAGGAGCACATAAGCAGTGGACAAAGAAAAGGAGGCTCCAAGAAAGGCTGGGAAGGAGCCTGCAGACATGATGACAAACAACAGTGTTCAAAAGCTGAATTTCCAGAGAATTCAAAAGATACAAATGGTTGAAGAGTCTAGATGTTTGTCACTTGAGTCAACTGGAAGCTCTCAGATGGTGCACTGAAGCCACAGAAGCAGGGAGAGCAGGCTGGGTGGCGAGTGGACAGCCCTTCTTATTAGCCCCCTGCTGTTTCAGCCTTCTATGTTCATACTAAGAGCAAGTAATTGTCCTTGACATGAAGGTGCAACATGAAGGTTTAGCATTTTCTTCCAATGTAGTCAACACTGTTAGTTGTTCATACCTATCAGCTTGGGGAAAGCATTTTAAATAGATAGTTCAAATTTTTAAAAATGTCTGTTTGTATCACCTTCCCTGATTTTACCCAGGTCACTCAGTATCACCTGACCTTTCCCAAAGATAGAACAAGAGATGATGCCAGAGAGGTAGATAGCAGGGCACTAAGAAAATGCCACATATGGGGATATCTGGGCGGCTCAGTCACTTAGGCGTCTGCCTTCAGCTCAGGTCATGATCTCAGAGTCCTGGGATTTAGCACCTGCATTGGGCTCCCTGCTCAGTGATGGGTCTGCTTCTCCCTCCCCCTCTGCCCCTCCTCCCTGCTTGTGCTCTCTCTCTCTCAAATAATAAATAAAATGTTTTTTAAAAAAGAAAATGCTGGGTGCCTGGGTGGCTCAGTGGGTTAAAGCCTCTGCCTTCGGCTCAGATCATGATCTCAGGGTCCTGGCATCGAGGCCCGCATCGGGCTCCCTGCTCAGTGGGGAGTCTGCTTCCTCCTCTCTCTGCCTGCCTCTCTGCCTACTTGTGATCTCTCTCTCTCTGTGTCAAATAAATAAATAAAAATCTTTACCAAAAAAAAAAGAAAAAGAAAATGCCACAAATGAAAATGTAAGGAGGTAGAATAAAAATTAAGTAAGAATTTGTCTCAAGAAACACTCCAGTCAGTAGTAGAGGTAAAAGGTCAGTTTGGTTTTCAGACTTGGTTAGGATGTGTGCTGAAAATGAAGATTGTCAGGCCCAGCCTTCAGAGAGGTCCAGGAATCTGAATTTTAACACTTCCTTTGTGTGATTCTGATGCAAGAAGTCTGAGTCCCTGATTTTTCAGAATAATTGCTCTGGATGGTGGAGATGAGTTGGGAGTAGATATTCTTTCGTTACAGTCAGAGCTCTCACAAAAGCAGGCCAACATATGTTGTACTATTTGGCCCCATACTATAAGAATTCCTCTAGAAAAGCAGTTATCAAGCTTTAGGGATTGTTAAATACAGATTATTGGGCCTCACACCCAGAGCTTCTGACCGAGTAGGTGTGGGGCGAGGTCCAAGAATTAGTCGTTCTAACAAGCTCCCAGGTGATTGGATTTTGCTGATGCAGGAGCCGCATGGTGGGCACTAGTGCTTCTCAGCTTCCTAAAGTGATGATGCTTTGCTGTCCCATGTCAAAGACACGAAACAAGTCAAGCTCATTATATTTTAAAAAAAAGGAATAAAAAATGCAACTATGGGGGGTTGGGGAGATGGGGTAGTGGGGTGATGGACATTGAGGAGGCCACGTGATAAAATGAGCACTGGTTGTCATATAAGTCTGATGAATCACTGACCTCTACCTCTGAAACTAATAATACATGATATGTTAAATTATTGAATTTAAATTAAAAAATAAAAATTAAAAAAAAATGAAACTACGGTGGCGTGTCAGGCTTATATGCTGAAGGAGGAAATAATTTCACACATTCATTATACTACATGGTCTCAAGGCCATCCCGGGTGGATCAGGGTGGTTTTGCACACACATCCCAAAACTTCCCTGGGAAGCTGTAAGTGGCACATGTAAAGGTATTATGTTCGGCCCTTATCAAAAAACCTGTTTCCGGGCGCCTGGGTGGCTCAGTGGGTTAAAGCCTCTGCTTTCGGCTCAGGTCATGATCTCAGCGTCCTGGGATCGAGGCCCGCATCGGGCTCTCTGCTCCGCAGGGAGCCTGCTTCCTCCTCTCCCTGTCTCTCTGCCTGCCTCTCTGCCTACTTGTAATCTCTCTCTCTGTGTGTCAAATAAATAAATAAAATCTTTAAAAACAAAAACAAAAACAAAAAAAAACCACCTGTTTCCATCTGAGCATACTTCAAGTGAGAAATAGTTTGAGGATTATTTCTCCTTCCTAACTCTGGGATGTTGTGTAAGAATCCCAAATAAAGATTAAGTTAATAATAAAGACCAACTTACTATGCTCGTAAACGACTTATTTTCTTTTTCTTTTTTTTAACGGCTTATTTTCTAACTATGATTCATACTTACATACTTGCATAGTGTGTGTCCAATATGACTGTACATGCTGTTGTTCTTTTTAGCAGCTAGTTTTCAATTTCTTTAAAATGAGAAACCTGAAATAGTTTTTGTATGATACATTTACTGTAACAAATTAAAGTGCAAAATTCCTCCTTAATTGCCTCTCTTTTCTAAATGTATAGTTGTATATTTGTAAATACTTCTTCATAAATATATTATGTGCTGCTTTCATATAAGAAAGGTTATCATTTGAAATAATACCTGATAGGCTTTCATATTTTTAGAAGAGTATAACTTAAAATCTACATGTTCAATCTGAAATTGTTAATTATGGGGGTGACTGGGTGGCTCAATCGGTTGAATGTCTGCCTTTGGCTCAGGTCATGATCCGAGGTAGGGTCGTAGGATTGAGTACCGCATCTGGCTCCCTGCTTGGCAGGGAGCCTACTTCTCCCTCTGTGGCTCCCCCTGCTTGTGCTCCCTCGCTCTGTCAAATAAATAAATAAAATCATTTAAAAAATAAATAAAGTAAAATAAAATTGTTAATTATGGGAGGCACCTGGGTGACTCAGGTGGTTAAGCATCAGACTCTTGGTTTTGGCTCAGGTCATGATCTCAGGGTCATGAGATCAAGCCCTATGTCAGGCCCTGTGCTGGGTGTGGAGCCTGCTTAAGATTTCCTCTCTCTGTCTCCCTCAATCCTTCCCCCCCCAAAATAATAAATAATAAAAAATAAATAAAAAATAAAATTCTTTACTATGAAAAGAATCAATGTTTTACAAGAGAGAGAGAACATATACAGTCTTCAGTGCATTTATAATAATAAGAAATGAAAATCTGTGACCATCAATTACATAGTTATAGTCACAGGTATATTTTAGGTGAATGCGAGGCAAACAGGTTTTTTTTTAACAAAATCACAGGCGATGAAATTGGAAAATAAATACCATCCTATCCCTCCACTCTCACCCTGGCTTGGAGAATAAGAAAGGTTTGGCCTCACAGGTGTGTTAGATGCAAACCAAGTGGTTCTGATCGAGTCACTCCGGGATGGCAATGAGATTTCTAGAGCCATGTGGGGGCTCAGGGGGCTCCTACGGAGGAAATACGAACCAGAATGTGAGCTGCCTCATAGCAACAGCTTTTCAAGTGCCTTCTTCTAAGCTTCAGCAGAAGAAACAATTCCTTTCCTTTTTTTCTTTGAAAACAATATATTTTTAACATTAAGGTGATATGTAAATATGGTTTAAAAAAGTTTAAGATAAAAGGGGACATGGTTTCCCCCTCTCATAATACACTGAGTCTCTCCTCCAGATTAACTACAGTTAATCACTGCTTTGTGTGTGTGTGTATCCCAGCTTATACACATTTATTTTTTCTTATTTACACAAGTGCAGTCATACCATACATATTGTTTTATATCTTGTTGAAAAATGTACTCTTGGAGATCTTTCCATAGTTGCAGATACTAAACTTCCTCATTCTTCTTTTTTTTTAGTTGTATAATATACCACTGAATGTGTGTACACTAAGTTATACAATCATCCTCCTATTAACCAACATTTAGTTGGTCTTCAATTTTTGTTTTTTATAAGCAATGTTTAATGCAAGTATATCCATAGGGTCAATTTTTAGTTGTAGAATTACTGGGTCAAAGAGGATATGAATTTGCAATTTTGATAGATATTCCAAATTGCCCCCTTAGAGGGTTGTACCTCTGTTCCCCTTAACAGAGAATAAAGGGGCCTCAGTAGCACTGGTTCTTTGCTTAATTGTTGCTTCCAGGCACAGTAAGAGGAAAGGGGCCTATTGCAAACACGGGTAGGAACCCACCTACCCCCTATAGAGTTCTCCACTTATTAGTACACCAGGGAATTCATTCAACTCTGGTGAGGGCACTCAAAGGCATCTCTCTAATTTCACTCGTCAGCGTATCATATAAATATGTATTTAGCATATTTATCAAAGGATACCCACCATATGCTAGTTTCCCTAGAGCTTGCTAATAATCTGAAATTTTTTCTTCTGTCCTACATTTCATTTTGTCCTTGGGAAATATATAGTTCCAGCATCTGGATGGTAATAATAAATAATAATAGCTCCCTTATATGGGACTTTTGCTCTAGGAATGCTGAACACATTATGCACATTATCTCATTAATCATAAAAACATCCCTTTAAGGAAGGCATTTTCATCTGTATTTTAAAATTACATAGAGCTTGAGCAACAGAGGTAAGGATTTCCCTTCTGGGTCTTCACGAACTAATGGGTTTTATGTATTCTGGTCTCCTGATTTGAGTTCAGCAAAGTTCATGACAGAGGCTTTCTGAGTTCTCTTCATTAAGAAAACTCTCAATGCTTTTATAAAACTATAACAAGAAAACGGAACAGAAGTCTCCAGATAAGACAGAGAAGGTTGCGAACTACTTTTCTCAAAAGATTTTGCCTCCTTCCATTAAAACAATTGCAAAAAGAATAGAAGCCGGGCCACAGGTGGAGAAGAAACCATACGGTAGATTAAAGTTTGTAACTGCGTACCAGGGGATTCTCCTGGTGGTGATCGAAATGAGACAACTGTATCTGTAAAGCTTTCTGAAACACTCTCAGGCTATGATCAAATTGGAATGGATGAAAATGAACTAAAAGTTATGTTTGACTTGATAGACAAGAATGAATTTTGGGGGAAAGTCTCTTAGATTGGCCAGTTGACATTGCCACGGGAGGCCTGGTACAAACATTGGCAGATCAATGTCTGACAAGAACACCAAGTGGTTCATTCATTGCTTTCCACGCAGCACCATCGTTGTGAAATCTAGTGCTAGTTGCATAGAGTTCTTGGTCTGACTTGGGAAGGTTATCTACAGAAGCTCCTTGTGGGCAAGTAGAAACAGAGGCATGACTCTGGCATTTTCTTCAGACTCATGGGATTGTCAGCTGCAAGTATACAATGGATTTTTCTTTCAGTGCCTTTCTATTCTTCTCTCATAAAAGTTAAGATTCTGCGGATAATGTCTTACACGAGAAGGCAGAAATACCTTTCAAGCTGGGATCTCACTCAGCGATCCTCTTCCTACCATCCTGAGGTCTTAACAAAGGCTATCATTGTCTCTTCCTGTGGCAATTTATAGCAGAATTTTTTTTGGCCTCAGAGGAGGAAATGCAGTATGGTGAATAGAAAAAATAATACAGAATTCCATAAATAAAAATCCCCTCTCTTGCCTTATAACTTCCACCAAGAATGACTTGTGAGCCAATAGCAGAGATCAAAGGCAGAGCACAGACTTTTCCAGAAACAAGTGCTGGGGCAGAATTTTTTAGCGTTTTGGATACTAAAATAGAAGGAATTCAGAAAAATAATGTGCAAAATACTGTGGGCTGTAGTTAGCAGAACTGATTTGCTTTCTATAGCAGCAAAACTAGATGTGACTAACTCCAATGCTAAGAACAGTGGAGCTTAGCCGTGTGGCTCATATTTATGTTAATTTTGGTGCAAGAAAAGGTTTTTCGTTGTTTTTATTGTTTCAGACCACTCAAAAACGCCAATACTTTAAGTAGGTATACTGAAATATGGTGCCATGTTTGATCAGAAAAGCTTCTTATGATAATATTCATTTGGGATCTGACCCTTGAAAGATTTCATAAATGTGAAGCATTTAGTTTACGCAAACACAAAATCACATACCAAACTGTCTTTGGTAAGAAGAGACAAGGTCAGCTCCAAAGGGTTCCTGTCTCCTGTAGGGTTTGCCATTAGAGAATGAAGGCAAATTGCCAGTGCCTGTGTACATGAATTCTCTTTGTCCTCTTTTGTTTTGGTTGTGGGGCCTATCCTAGTGTTTTTGCAAGATGCCTGCTGTGTTCCTGAGAAAATAAAATGTGCTAAGCATGCTTGCCTTCAGCTTGTCCTCACCCACAGGAGATAACTGGGGTGATTAATTGCTGGACTCCTAACTGTTCTTCTCTCCACTCCTTAGTTTGGTGTTAATCACAACAAAGTTATTCTTTCAAGTGAAAATGCTGGCAGGTCCCTTCAGGTTTTATTGGGCCCTAGAGATACTTGGCCTAATCTGAATCTGAAGATTAACTTCCAAAATGTAATTCAATGGATCTGATTTTTTTTTTTTTAAAGCCATCGATACTGCCAAAAATAGAGGTAACCTTTTTAAGATCCTTTCAGGCAGTTTCAGTGGTCTGCAAGAACATTCAGGGCAGGAATCTCTGTATTCTCTAAAACTGGAAGACCTCTTCTGGAACTACACAACAACCTAATTTTAGAGCTGGAAGCAATCTCCAACTCATCTAATCCAAGCCTGTCATTTTATCAGGTAAAAAATTGTCATGATATTGTTTTTTTTCAAAATACATCACTTTTTTGGATATAGTTAGATAAGCATATGGTTCAAATGCCAAAGGCACAAAATATTGGGCAGTGGAAAATAAATATTTCCCACTTACCCAGTTAGCATCCCTGGAAGGAACCACAGCTACCAGCTTCTTATGATTTTCCAGAGATATTTTATGCGTACCATGGTATCCTTTCAGCAAGAGCTCCAGACCCGGCAAGGCCAGAAAATTTGTTAATTAATCACAATTTGATAATTATCATAAAGTAGTAGTGAATCTTCTAATTCAAGTATCTATCGGCTCTGTCACTTACTATCACGGACAAGTTAATTAATCTTTCTTCCTCATTTTCTCCATTCATGTGGTAGAACTGATGATCCCTGCCAGGCAGGATTGTCAGGATTAAGTGAGGTAATGTACCAAAGTTTCAGACATACCCCTTGATTCAGACTCTGGGAAAATATAATCTTTTTTTCCTATCTATTTTCATTTCAAATGCAGAAGACAAAGCCTTACCAAGGTAGGAATGAAGATGTCTATAGAATACATATAATAAGAAAGTATGTGTCCTGTTGTCTGTTTTCATGGCAATATAATCACTTACTTTGCCCAATCTTGAAGAAGTTGACTGGCCTCTTCCTTCCTCATTTCACTAGGAGGTGTCTTTAATCTTCTCCAAGACCACTTTACACAAGCTAAAAATCAAATGCACTACTTTCAAAGATTGTATGCAGAAAGAATTATTGAAAGAGTAAGAGAGGTGAGGATGATGCAGTTACTATGTACCACGCACTTTGCTAAGTGACACAGAGACAAGCAAAACACAATGGATAAAAGGGTACTAAAGACAGCTCTCCTTAGGGATTGGTGAAATTCAAGGGACGGCTGGGTCTTCTGAGATCTAGAAAATCATTAAGTCTCCCTCCAATTTAAAATTTCAGTTATCGGTGAAAGAAAAATATAACCAAACAACTTAAGGAATTACAGGTATATATTGTTCGTGTGACCGAGAAATCAAAAAATCGGGCAGGCTCTTTAAAAAAAAAAACGGTGTCTCTAAGGGCACCTGGTTGGCTCAGTCGGTAAGGCATGCAGCTCTTGGTCTCGGGGTCATTAGTTTGAGCCCCATGTTGGGTACTTAAAGTGAAAAAAAAATAAAGGAAAGGAAAGGAAAAAACCAATGGTTCTAAAATATAAACAAAGACCTTTTAATTGCTGTACTCTGTCTTCCATGATGTTGTTTTCACCTAAACCTTGTGTCTTCTAGTGGTCTTAAGGAGGTAGTCAGAAACAACCAGAGCTTCCTAGTTCTCATCTACAAAAGCAGAGAGTACTTTTGGGTTAACTCTCCTGGGTTAGAGAGCAGTTTTCTTTCCCCAATCTTCTGCCACTGTCTCCTCAACCTCATTGTCCCTAATTGGGGGACAATGTCTTAAGCCAATCATCAATTAGTCCTGGAGCTGGGCGATCCAACCCAAACTATGCTGAGAAACATAATGTTTACTTAGAAAGTAGAAAGAGGCCAGGATGGTGAAGAGGGACCTCACAAATATCAACTAGAGCTCTTGTTACTCCTCCCTGCATGTCTATTCTATGTTGCTCTCTTGGGCTGGCTCCATATGCAAGATTTTCACTTTAGGTTCTCTTATAAATTTGATTTACACATGGCTGAGGTTTGCCATAGGACAACTCTCAAGCCAAATACCTGTGACTCTGCAAATCCAATTCCTATCATCCACCTGTGATTTCTGTGCTTTGGTTCAAAAGTCTCATATATAATTGGCTTGACCTAACCCATAGACTGACTTGCATAGTGGGTCTCCACACAATGGTCCTCATCTCCTAGAGCCAGAAGAGTAGGGTCATCTGATATAACCATGGATGACTAGGCCCATCTGTTCAGCAGGGTTTGTGGGTGGGAACAGATTCTTTTAGAAGGGAATGTGGGCAGAGAGGCAATTATATACTTCTCTAACCAGAAAAATCCCAGGGGTGAAAAAGATGAGAAAAAAATGGCCCCAAAAGTAAAGAAAGGCTTGGTTCAAAATTAGGCTCTGTGACTGACCATAGATGTTTGCTTTACTCACATTTTAACCTTGTAATCTCCAGAATTTGCTTTTAAAAACACCAAAATACTACTTCAAGGAGAAATATTACAGAAGAAAACAATCTTTGATCATAATCTAGAAGCTAAAAAGATATTTATGCTCTTTATATGCCAGGTGATGGAAAGTATCAACACATCGCTAAATTTTATGCCTTTTTTGCACATTATTACTTCCTCAAAATGACTTTAAAATGGAAAGGGCTGGGTGCCTGGGTGGCTCAGTAGGTTAAAGCCTCTGCCTTCGGCTCAGGTCATGATCTCAGGGTCCTGGGATCGAGGCCCACATCGGGCTCTCTGCTCAGCAGGGAGCCTGCTTCCTCCTCTCTCTGCCTGCCTCTCTGCTTACTTGTAATCTCTCTCTCTGTCAAATAAATAAATGAATAAATAAATAAATAAATAAATAATCTTTAAAAAAATAAAAATAAAAATAAAATGGACAGGGCTAACAGAATACTTCAGTAGAACTTCTCCCAAAAACAGTGCATTTCCCTCTTAAGTAAAGTACCCATTTGTACCTCCGGATTTCCAAAAAGGTTTTAGAGGTCCCCATCCCATCCCCAGCCTAACTCTGATATATTCACTGGAAAAGGGGAAGTTTTTAAGTTTTCAGCAGTACCTGTGTCTCTAAGGAAAGAAGTGTGTGGACATCAATCAGAGTAATGCAACCAAAATTCTGCTAGACAAGGGGAACAGAGAGCTGAAATGGGACAAATGAGACGTGTTTTCCTTTACTCACTAATAATGCATTCAGGTTCACTTTGACCCAAATGACCACCTGATTATTATTTTAAATGGGGAAGAAGTAGAAAAAGGACTCTTTTAACCCTCCCCCCGCCCCCCCCTGCCAACTTGGAGCAGATTGGGCTGAGGGCACCAAACTACCCCCCCAACCCCAGGCATGGAAATTGCACTGAAGTTTATCTTGATGGTTCCAATACTTGAATTCAGAACTTTTACCTAGACTAGTCCAGATATCAAAAAATAATAAAATGAAGTTGAACAAAAGAAAAGTCTAAGAAACAGAGAGACAACACTTTCCAAAAAATGTTATTTGGCCTGTAGCTAATTCTGATTTTAGTTAAAAAACAAAAGAAAGCCCAGTGATGGTTAAAACTAAACAACAGTTAAAAGAAAGAAGGGAAGATTTTAGACATAAAGGCAGAATTTTTTTTTAATCAACATTTCATGCAGCAGCTCCTGCACAATCTTCCCATTTCTCAATAGCTTTGATTTGTGGAAATAATGGTTATGCAATTTCCACACATTGTGCTCCAATCACAGCATGTAGGCAACAATAAAAAGAAAACAACTAGATGCACTTGAAGCTGGAGATTTTGATAAGCTTTTCTTTTCATTTCACAAGGGTTTTTAACTTGATATTTTTCTGAGGCAACTGAGATAGTCCTATTGAGCTTTAATCGGATATACGTGAATACGGGGAAGTGTCTCATTTTCTTAAATGTATCTATGGCAGCAGCACTGGTTAATCCAGTTGTGAAAAATTAACCAAAAAGAAACTATTGGACTATGAGAATTCCACAGTTGACAGATTGTTGGTCTTTCGTTTAAAAACAAAACAAAACAAAACAAAACCAAAAAAAAACCCCCCAAAAACCTATGCCATCTGTTTACAAAAGATGAGAAATGTTGGAGAAAATTATTTCCCTTAGGGCATAATGCTACAGCCATTTAGAGAGAGGTCTCTGGCATTTTCCATGAGGCTTTGGTATAAGGAATAAGACAGCATCAGGTCTGCACAGTCATTGACTGAGAAAAACAAAGATGATTTCCTCTGATCCTTATTTTAGTTTTACTCTTTGAACTTCCAGCAGTTTATTTATTATTGTTGTTGTTATTTTTAATTGGGTACAGATTGTTTTAGGAATCATCTTGGTTCCTTTTTTGAAGTTGGGCTTTTTTTTTTTTTTTTTTGAGACTGGTTTCTAAAGTGCTCCACCTCCACCACCTGTCACTCTACGGGGGGCTACGACTTGAGGACACTCACCAGTTCTGAGCTCAGCTGCGGACTGGATGGTGAAGGGCAGCGGCAGAAGGAGGTGGAGGTGCAGATTTGGAGGTAGGTGGCAATGCAGTCTTTCAAAAAAAAAAATCCCCACGCTGAGGCTCTCTGATAAATTCTCACACACTCGCATGTACCCAGAGAAATAAAACTAATCTACCCAATGTAATTCTCTCAGAAGGATTTTTCTCCTTACATGCAAAACCCTGGGAAATTCACCTCCTCAACCCATCATTTCTGTGATTAATCATATGTTGGTCACCTGTCACTAGATGGCATCATGTAGTGTTTCTTAACAACAGTTAACTAAGTTGGCAAAATTACAGCGTGGGCCATTTTTTTCCGTATTTTCTTCTTTAGTATGGATCTAGAGAATCTAAATTGGATACTGGCTGTTTCATCTTTATTTGCTTTATGGGTTTGGTTTTGTAAAATGTGTGTGTTCTTTGAGATTCTTCTCAGTGTGTCTTGCTAGGATGGGACCTCAATGATTCTGAGTCTTAAATCAGTAATAAATTAGTTCTTCCTCTAAATTTTTTTCCAAGTCACGCACACAAATATTTACTTAAAGAGACTTTGCAGAAATACAATAAAGCTCAACACACCCAGGATCTTTACCTAGACATGCAGGCAAGACAAAATATATGCATGAAATCTTGTTTTATCTAAGCATGGCCAGCTGCCAGTTGAAATCTCCACATGGATAAGACAGGCTGATGAAATTATATAAAAACAATTCGTTGATGCTTTCAGAAAACTGAGAAATTTATAAAGGAAATATAACAACGATAAACAAGGAAAACTGCCATAAATAGAGTAAGAGTTAATGGTTACAGTCTTATACTTTCCGAGATGTGACAGGTAATGATGACCACTTTTCCCCCAGTTTTACTGAGAAATAATTGTCAATGACCATTTTTATTTGTTGTATTCTGATCAATCTTATGTTACTGAAGAATGGAATCTAACTTCTATGCTGTCAGTAAAACAAGATAAATCTCTCTAAATTTTAATTATGACTTAATGACTTGAAAGTTTGTAAATAATAACAGATGATAAAATGATTATTTGGAGTGAGACTAACAAGATAGATGACAGATCAGATGATAGATAGGTAGCATCTAACCTAGTACTTGATATTCTAAATAATTGTCTAAAATTCATAATATTAATTTTCTATTCTCATCTACTTATTTACTATCTGGAAAGACAGTTCTGTTTTCAATTTATTGTATTGTATTCATTCATTCGTTCAACAAATATTAGCCAAATACCTATGTTGGATTAGATACTAGAGATGCAAAAATAAATAGGACACTGAATTTGCACTCAAAAAGTTTTTAGTTCTCTGTGTTGTTAAGCATCCAGTTTCAGAATCAATCACTGGGGGTAGGGGGTGGAAGGAGAGAAGGAGAGTCAGGGAGAGAAAGAAAAAGAGAAAATGCAAAGTCTTAGATGAGGCAAGGGGGCGCACAGTTACTGTCACAGCTCTGCTAGTAGACCCCAGAGCTCCCTCATTGTATGTGTAAATGAAATAGTTTTATATAAAAGTGTTTTGTAAACTATAAAATACTTTTTAACTGTACAGCTTTTTAAATCTTTCTAATTTCTTCCTGTAAGAACCCCACAGTTTTCAAATAGAACTTTGATCCTGTAATCAAGTCTTACTTCCTTTTAATTTACCCTCTATTTCAAAATTCCAACTGCATAAATAAACCCCATTAAATTTCCAACTCACCTTGTAAAACAAAACAGAAACACCATGATCTTGGAGAGTGGAAAAGTAGGAGGCTAAACCGAATAGCCCTGTGATCATATCACACTCTGAAACATTAAGACCTGGGGATGATCACTTTCCCATCTCCTACTCTGCTAATTCTTGCTGTTTCCTTTGGTTTCTGCAGATGAGAAATGGACTCTCAAACACATTCTGTTACAATAACACATGTGGAATAAAGAGACCTCCAGGAAGTTTCATTCTGGTCCTCACTTTCCTCTTTTACACTCTGCTGGTAGGAAAAAAGAATAAAGACCTAGTTGATGGCTGGATTAGGAGATTCAGTACAATACCACCTATTCTTAGACTTATTTGATAATTTTGCAAAATGATTCTTACTTTTCATTATGGCCAGTCATTTCATATTCTTTAATAGGGAAGTCAGAAAACTTCTCTTTTCCACAGATTGTATTCAGTAATCAATATGTAAGGAACTCCAAACTCGAATATATTTAAGACCACGATGAAGAACACACAAAATGGTGTCCTTTGTCAAGTCCTTAACTGGATCTGGATGTGTAGAGAGGTATTTTATCTTAATTTCCTGGTCTATTATCTGAAGATTTTGACTTTTATTTTGTTACTGTTCTAAGTTGCATTTTTGGTATGATGGCAGCTTACCAAGAAAGATGAACTTCTGATTAAGCATTTGGGCTGAAAATATTCCCTCAATATATCAGTATATCCTTTTTGAAATAGTCTTATTTCATTAGGAAAAGAGAAAAAAAGTTATTTGGATTCTTTCTACCTCTAGAAAAATATGCCTATTCTTATTTCAAATGATCAGTTTTGTTCTAGAATATTCATTTGTCATCAAACATGGGCTGGGAGAAAGCTTGAAAGGCTGGAAATGAAAGGTTAGAGACCTAGATATCTGTTTACCATATTGTTTTCTGGCTTCTCCATTTTTTAGGTTTATGACATTCTTCTCTTTCTTTAAAATATTACCTCAAGCCAACAAGTGTCTTGAGAATGACTTATTAGTATTCGTGCACAGGAAACCTAGAAAGTGAAATTCTGTATCATCAGTTCCAGAGACCATAGCATGTAAGTCTTTTGCCATCAGTATATTTAGGTAAAAAGATAGTTTCTAACATAAAAGTGTAGGCACCTACATTTAGCCATGGACAAAATGTCCCTGGAAAGAAGCAGAGATTTTTTAAAAAATTATTTTGGGAAAGTGTGCTGAAGCTTTTCTCTAAAAATAAAATGGCATTTCATCAGTACTGGTCATTTTTTAGCCACATATAACAAATGATCACAGATGCTTATAAAAATCTAAAAGGAACTGCATGTTGTTCTCTTCTGACACGGCAAAATATCTTTCCTTTAACTGCATTTTAAAATAAAAACAAGCTTTAACACTTTGATTAAAGAGAATACAGGAAGCCATATGGTCCCACCCAGAGTTCCTGCATTCAAAATGTCCTCATGGGGAAGAAGGTTGAAGGTGTTTTTAAGAACAGAACTTTCATGTTTCTGCTTCTAAACAATGGCACTTCCTGTTTTGACCTCTAACCATGCTAGGCTATCAAAAAGTAAGATGATGGACTTCTCCTTTTGACACGGTGAAGAACATTTTTATTCCCTCCCACCAAGTGTGTTTAGAGTGAAGATGATCAAAGCTCAATTTCCCTGAAGTCCTTTACATTGATCTATGGTCTCCTGACAAAGGTTGGGATTTTCAAAAATTTAGTTACCTAGCCATGAGCCTGATATTGAAGTCAAGAGAATATGCACTATTCTTCATCTCAAATACAAGTAAAAAGCTACATGTTGCCTTTAAATGGCCCCAGCGTTTTACTAAAAGTTATTAACAACCCTTAACAGAGTCAAGACTCTGTGACTGCCTCCTTTTAAGACACCTTCTTTCAAAAAAGAGAGAGAAAAAGTGAGAAAGTAAGGAGGAAGGAAGGAAGGAAGGAAGGAAGGAAGGAAGGAAGGAAGGAAGGAAGGAAGGAAGGAAAAGAGAAAATGTAGGAGGAAGGAAAGAAAGAAAGAAAAATTAGAGTAGAGTGAGAAGGTCATCACTACAAAGTGATGCAAGATTATCCAAGGCTCCAAGAGGAAGGCCTTGGTCCCCTCACCAAGAGGGTTCAGCTTTGGGCAAGAAAGAATTCAAGAGCAAGTCATTTAGAGAAAGAGGGCAAGATTTATTAAGTATTAAAGTAAGAAAGGAGCTACTTCATAGACAAAGTAGCAGTGTCACCTCCCAGGTGAAAAAGAGGGATTTTTCCCTTTGCCTCTAACAAAGGGTTTTATAAGGACTTTTGTTTTTGTTTTTGTTTTTTTAAATTAGCTAACCATAGGGGCATCTGCCTGGCTCAGTTGGCTGGCTCAGTTGGTTGGCTCAGTTGGTTGGGAGTGGGGGTCTTGTGGTCTTCCATGATTCAGATCTTGTGACTCTTTTTATGACCTGCTGACTTTTAGAATAAGGGTTAGCCTAAAACCCAAAAGGCTTTACTTTGGTCAGCTTGTCTCCCAAGGCTTCCCTCTCCTCCCTCAAAAGTAAGAAAAAAACTACTTGGAAGATTCAATAATCTGAGTACCTGTTGTTCCCGAAACAAGGAAAAAAAATTGTTTTTAAGCAAATCACTTAGTATAAAAAGTGACTCTTGTTAGTTTTTGAAAAGATGTAAGTATGATCTCAAAATAAATGACAAAAACACTTTAGTAGGTAATGTACCCAAAAGTTGTTTTTTTTTTTTAAGTAATTCTATATATTGAAAGAGGGCACTATTTAAAGTGGAAAAAAATTTCAGCAACAATTCCGTTTTCTGTATTATTGTGAGAATGACAGTTTATTAGAAATGAGACTATACTTTCTCAACAAAAAAGACAAACCTTATCTTGGAATCTATCCTTCAATTCTTGAAAGAAGTTGTATGGTTCTATATCCATACAACAGCAAGTGTTGGCTTTCCTTCTCAGATTCTATAAAATCTTCCTTAAATATAAATGCATATAATATACATACATACACACACACACACATGCACACACACACAATTTAAATTATATATGTATAGATATAAGTGTTTTAGGAAGATGTAGGTGACTGCTTTTTTGAAATATTTCAGTTATTGGGATAAATACAATGAAAATAAATTCCTTCAAGCATTTATTATTATCAATAACAATTTATGTATGGCTTTTTTAAAAATAAGAAATTTTTATGTTTCAGATGCAAATTCCATATTGTTACTCATACCAAATGATACTAAAACAAGAAAACATTTGCTCAAAGCAGAAGATAAGCAAAACATCCTCCAAGGTTGCTATTGGTGTAGCTAATAGCAAAATTGTTAAAACTGCTAATCCCACTTGGAAATCTGTGCAATTTGATGAGGAAATGCATGAAAAATATTAATGGGATATCTGAGAAGACCAAAGATAATTAGAAAAGTCATTTTTTAGAATGCATTCTGGGGCAAAAAGAAGTTTTAAATGCAGAAGATTTTCTGGCACAATAACTAAAGTGATTAGGTTTCCTTGACAGATACTTCTATAAATTTATAAAACTGAAATAAAAATGGGTAACTGTCAAAAGGAATGTTTTCTCCTTCGTCCATAAAACAATAAACACTTTGTAAAATAATTTTGCTGTAAAAATGATCACCGACCAGTACATCCTCTCCTTAATTCTTTTTTTTTTTTTTAAAGATTTTATTTATTCATTTGACACAGAGAGAGAGATTACAAGTAGGCAGAGAGGCAGGCAGAGAGAGAGGAGAGAGGAGGAAGCAGGCTCCCTGCTGAGCAGAGAGCCCGATGTGGGCCTCGATCCCAGGACCTTGGGATCATGACCTGAGCCGAAGGCAGCGGCTTTAACCCACTGAGCCACCCAGGCGCCCTCCTTAATTCTTGATTTATGTTTTTCTATATATTTTCTACAAGTAAAGAATTGATAAATTATCTGATACTCTTGGTTCACTATCAATAGTCTGGTCAGAGGATTAGATAACATAAATTATTTTTTTAAATTTATTTAAATCTATTTTTTTAAGATTTTATTTATTTGTTTGACAGAGAGATAGAGAGCACAAGTAGGCAGAGCAACAGGCAGAGGGAGAGGAAGAAGCAGGCTCTCCGCCAAGCAGAGAGCCCAATGTGGGGCTCGATCCTAGTACCCTGGGATCGTGACCTCAGAGGAAGGCAGCCGCTTAACTGACTGAGCCACCCAGGTGCCCCGGTAATTTTTAAAATGCCTTTATAAATAAAGTTTGTGGCCTTGATAATCCTTTAAGTTCAACGAGATACTCAACATCTAAGATCTCTCGGATCTCTAAAAGTCAATTGCTCAGCAGATCCAGTTTTAGATGGCGAGTGCTTAAAGAGCAGGAACTATGAAACCAGTTAGTCTGTATTTAGACTATAGTGTAGTAGTACCACTCATTAGTAGCTCTAGTAAATTAGGCCAATTTATTCCACTAAACTATAGTTTTCTCCTTTTTTTAAAAAAAAAAGATTTTTAAATTTTATTTATTTGAAAGAGAGAGACAGAAATAGCAATAGAGAGCACAGGTGAAGAGAAAAGGGAGAAGCAGGCTCCCTGCTGAGCAAGGAGGCTGATGTGGGACTCGATCCCAGGACCCTGGGATCATGACCTGAGCTGAAGGCAGACGCTTAACCAACTGAGGCACCCACACACCCCTTCTCCTTATTTTTAAATTATTTTTATTTAAAAAAAATTTTTTTTTTAAAGATTTTATTTATTCATTTGACACAGAGAGAGAGAGACTACAAGCAGGCAGAGAGGCAGGCAGAGAAAGAGGAGAGAGCAGGAAGCAGGCTCCCTGCTGAGCAGAGAGCCCGATGTGGGCCTCGATCCCAGGACCCTGGGATCATGACCTGAGCCGAAGGCAGCGGCTTTAACCCACTGAGCCACCCAGGCGCCCTAAAAAAAATTTTTAAGATTTATTTATTTTAGAGAGAAGGAATAGGAATGGGAGGGGCATGGGGAGAGGGAGAAAGAATTTCAAGCAAACTTCTTCCTGAGCGCTGAGGCTGATATGGGCTTGATCTCACAACTATCTCCCAATTATCTCCCAGATAATGACCTGGGCTGAAATCAGGAGTACCACCTGCCTTTCATGCTCTACTTGAGAACTAATATGTACATAGAACTAAAATGTTAGAATTACACTCTCCGGTTCCTGACACCTTCACGTCTCAGTAGTTGTAAGGAAGTATGTAGACTCCAAGAAGGAAAAAGCCAGACCTGGATTTGTGAGAGCCACACTTGGAGGGAGAGAACCCATAATGCCAGCGCTGTTTTCCCTGAGATTTGTTCACCTCACAGTCAACACTACAGAACAAAATCTTTGAAATTCATCACTTAAAAGGTAGAAATCTTGAGGTCAGTTATGTTTCAAATGTAAAATGATAGTCCTAAAGAATTCGATACAGGGCGCCTGGGTGGCTCAGTGGGTTAAAGCCTCTGCTTTCAGCTCAGGTCATGATCCCAGGGTCCTGGGATCGAGGCCCGCATCGGGCTCTCTGCTTGGCAGGGAGCCTGCTTCCTCCTCTCTCTCTCTCTCTGCCTCTCTGCCTACTTGTGATCTCTCTCTCTCTCTGTGTCAAATAAAGAAATAAAATCTTTAAAAAAAAAAAAAGAATTCGATACAATTAGAAAGTGAAGTTTGGAAGTTCAGGAACACAAGATCTATACTAAGAAAAATAAAGAGAATTAGCAGTCTATAAGAATCACAAAAGCTAGAAATATGCAGTGGATTAGGATTAAATGGGAAGCCGTTGTGATGCTAATTAGACCTACAAACCCCTCCCAAATGTCCTGGCGGAAATACTTTAGACTGAGGCTAGAGGAGACCGTTTTTGACCTCTCACCCTGTCTCCCCTGACCAAGATAGAAGAACGTTCATTGAAGGGAGAGCAAAGCTGTGTCATTTTTCTTTTGACCCAACACACCCTGAAAGCTGTTGCTGGGGTAAGTCTTCTTATGTTCAACCCACCCTAGGCTTAAGATAAATGACTACCATGGCCAAGGAAAGGATATTTAGTAAGGTAGTGTATATTTTCTTATTATTCAAACATTTGTACTGATGTCATGGGGAATGTCAATGGACCAAGAATCAAAAATGGCAGAGTGCTTCTGGGGTATATATTTAGTAAGGTATTGTGTATTTCCTTAACATTTCAACTTTTGAACTGATGTCATGGGTTATTAGTGGAATATTTTCTCGAAGACATAAACTTGCATTCCTACATATTAGAAACTGACCCTCCAAGGAGAAATTTTGCTACCTTTAATCTTGATATTCATGTACCTTGTCCCTTCCCCCCTCCAGACCCTTCTCATGCTCTTACCAGACTAACAGATCTAGGAACTACTAACTATAGTGAAGAATGTTTAAGTGTTTGGCATGTAAAGAAAATTAAATTATTGATTTTTGTTGTATACACAGGGAATCATTCATTTGAAGCTTTAAATTGTTAGATCTGTGCTTTTCAAAGGAAGTCATTATAAGAAGAAACAAAAGTCAGGTGACTGGCTCTTTGCCGTATCTCTAAGCAAGGGTAACTCTTCATTGAAGGTCTTACGAGTCAATAGTGTGGTCCACGTAATAATAATAATGGTGAAGAACCAGTAAGATAGAGGTTACATGTTTGATGTGATCCTCTCTAGATTCAAGATTCGATTCTGAGCATCTAGATTCTAGGATGATGTAGAATGTTGGATATATGACACAATTCTCAGGCAACATTATATAAAGTAATATGCAGAAACATGAAAATGTGTGTGTGTGTGTGTGTGTGTGTGTGTGTGTGTGTGTGTGTGTGTACTTTGCTGTGTCAGGGAGGAAGGAACGTTTCTTTTACCCTCTTAAACCCTTGGTGTAAAGAATCAAACGGACATAAAACAGATTAGTGGAAAAATAACGTACAAATTTAAAATTTTTTTTTTTTTACAAATGCATGAGAGTCTTTGGATAGAAAATGAAAACCTGAAGAAGCCATCAGGCCAGAAAACTTATAAAAGATTTTATACAAACCATAGATTGTGAGGATATGATAAGACACAAAGAGGTGTGGGCCTGGACAGTGAATTGTGGAACAGTGATTAGGAATGCTAAGAGAGGGGAGACTGATGGAAGATAAGGGTTATTTTTTTTTTTTTAAAGATTTTATTTATTTATTTCACAGAAGGAGAGAGATCACAAGGAGGTAGAGAGGCAGGCAGAGAGAGAGGGGGAAGCAGGCTCCCTGCTGAGCAGAGAGCCCGATGCGGGCCTCGATCCCAGGACCCTGAGATCATGACCTGAGCCGAAAGCAGAGGCTTTAACCCACTGAGCCACCCAGGCGCCCAGATAAGGGTTATTTTAGTAAGTGTGTACACAGGTCCATTCCACAATGACTCCCAGTCTCTAATGTTAAGACTGTTCTCTTCCTGGTGGAGGGAGGGTGCTTTTCTCCTTGGACATTTAATCCCTGCTTTTAGATAGAAAGAGGGAGCCCAACAGCTCTTCCTGCATATTCTATTTCTCAAGTGACTTTGGTTCAAAATAATCAATGTGCCAAAGAGGTATATTTTGGGGTGGCATGTTCTTAATCCTTTCACCTGATAAACTTTTTCAAATGAGAGAAAAGGAAACTTTCAACAACAAAAATCTTTTAAATTCCTACTATGAAATAATTCTGTACCCACAGATAGCGGTGCATAGGTATGCCCATTGTTCATAACGTCTCAGTAATTTGCAGAGTAAACACATTTTGGTCCTTCAGTTAACAGCCAGATAAATAGTCTGAGGCTTCTGTGTAATTTAGTCAGAAAATAAGCAATTTGATCAGCAGAGATTTTCAGGCTGATCAGAAAATTGAACTAGTAAATTGTTAAATCGTTAGGTACATAACGTTGTAATGGAAAAGATGCATTGCTAGCATGACCTTATCTCTTTGAATTGATCATTAATTCTAAAATACTTAAATGATGTGATGAGGGAATATATTCAGAAAAATCAAGGGACAAACTGAACACTAAAAAAAGTTCCTGTGCTAAACCAGTCAATTAGAAGGACTGATTCGAATTGCAAAACACTTTCAGGAAATGATGAAATGGAATAGTAAATGAATGTAAGGGTAAGTTAGGAAGGACAATAAACAATGAAAATAAATGCAGATAAATTTCCATATAATGTAAATAGGCATCTTAAGACATTTGAAAAGCATGTACACTTTTTATAATGCTGACCACATTGTTAAAGTGGAAGTGGAAGAATCAAAGATAAGTTATATCTTACTATACAAGTTGTATAATACAAAGACTAAGGCAAGGTGATGAAGCCGTGGATGTGTTTCCTGGGGACCTAATGTTGAATTTAGGAGATGGGTAATGATTTTGCAAATCCCGCTTTATGCTATGTATTCTCTGTTGGAATTGCTTTGTGCTCTTAATTTTTTTTTAATATGTTGCACCTTTAGATGACCCGTGCCAAGGGTACAATTTTAAAGATAAAAGAAAATTACTCAGAGGCCCAGACAGATCAGTAGGCATTTCAGGTCAGCGCCAACTTGGAAGTGTACTGGGGTGTCCACTCCCTGGGACGGAAGCTCAGACTCCAGGCTATTGGAAGGCCTGATGTGTGAATTAACTCTGTTGGTACAAACCCTCTTCCAATTTGAAATACTCTCAGCTCCCCAGTATATGAGGCCCAAGCCAAGTTTAGAGTTCTGGAAACTTCTCTCTCAGAAAGTATGTGCTTTAGAAGATTAAAACCTTAAGGAGACATAGTGGGTTTTTTTGGTTTTTTGTTTTTTAAGATTTTACTTATTTATTTATTTGACAGAGAGAGCCAGAGAGCGCAAGCAGGGGGAGCAGCAGAGTGAGAGGGAAAAGCAGACTCCCTGCTGAGCACGGAGTCCTATGCCCGGCTCCATCCCAGGACTCGGGGATCATGACCTGAGCTGAAGGTAGATGCTTAACCAACTGAGCCACCCAGGCGCCCCTAGAAGATTAAAACCTTAGGGAGAATAGTGTTCAGGAAATGGAGGTCAGAAGTAGCCATATAAACAAAAACAAAGCAATGTCATAGACACACTAAATAAACCTCCTATCTGTGACATATCAGTAATAAAGGGTGTCCGTAGGATTAATTTTTTTTATTGTACCTTGCTGTATGCTCGAAACTTCAAAGTCTCAACTTCACAGTTTCAGTGAGATTGTTTCTCTTGTTCAAGATAATGTGAATCTTGAGTTTTACTTTCCTTCTGTTGACATGGGTGGTAATAGTTTGGTCTTGCATCTTTGATTCTGGATTGCAATCCTCGAGCTTTTTAATGTACAATAATTTTAATAATGAATACAAATTTAAGTTCTGAATTATCTTTATGTAACCTACTCCAATAACCCAAGTAGTTGTATCTTCATTTTCTCTCAAACCTGAGCTAGTCTTAAATTCTTTTACTGATAACTTCACACTGAAGCTCAGGCCACGAGATTTTTCACTGAAGTCTCAATTGCCTTTTTACTGAGGGCACCATCCAAATGCACCTTGGGGGCTTGGGATTTCTTTTACCTCTTAAACTTCCTTTCTTTTTCCTAATGTGCCATCCTCTTCAACTCAGGTTTCTAGTCACAACCCCCATGTCCCTCTTTTTTTAATTACCACAAACAGAAGTACTTTTCAGTTCTCAAAGGCCAACACTGAAATGTTCATGGTTTAGGAAATAGTATCCATAGATAAAGCTGTGTGTGTGATAGATGTTCTCATAAGGGCACTTCAGGTAGGAGAAGCATCACCCTGCTGTAAGTAAATAGCCCACTGTTGGCTGTGAAACTCAAACGATTGAGGTTTCAAGGACTGAAGGGCAGATGTGTAACAGGTGAGCCATAGACACAGCCCTCCTATACGCAGTGCCGCAAGGACAGCAATGGACAGAAACATTTGGGACACTTGTCACCAGGTCCCTGATTACAACTGCAGTACTTCAGTGGACCAAGCTGTATTTTGCACTGTTTGAATCCCTAAATTTTAAACACTTCTGTAGAGCTCTAAAATAAAATATCTGAAGTCTGCCCAGAGCTTATTTAGTTAATACATGATTCTAAACACCTTCCAAAAGAACCACCTTAGCAGTTTGTTTCTTTTTTCTTACAATAATAATAATAATAAAATTAAGGCTGAATCCTGGCCCAGAGATGAACAATTTCTGGCTTACCATCTTTTTGGCCCAATGCCCTGACAGATTAGTTACCAGACATTTCTAGATAAGCTAACTGAAAAATTGGAGCACATAGGGGAGAAGAGGAGGGAAAGGGCATTCTTTTGCTTTTGACTGGAAACCTAGTTTGTGTTACAAACAAAACAAAAGCACTGAGTTGCTGTACCTAGTCAGATTCCAAACTCTTCTCAAGGTAAAAGAGTGACCTGCCAAAGTGAGTCATTGGTTGCAATTGAAAAGCTCTGAAGGTGGGACACCCAATATTGTAAGACATAACTTGAGATTTGTAGCCATACTGATGATGTAAAGGAAAGAGAGGAAGGAAGGAAGGAAGGAAGGAAGGAAGGAAGGAAGGAAGGAAGTTAGGAAGGAAGGAAGGAAG